>CM059313.1:2067500-2077500 GCA_030340665.1 Neosalanx taihuensis | reverse complement strand
TGACCATATTTAGAGTTGTAAAATACAAATATCCTCCCAGATTGTGGCTTTGAAATGGAAAAAGGTCATTTGCGAGATTGAACACGGGGATCCGCAAAAACTCCTCCTCGCCACCTTACCGTGGAGCGTTAAAGCCTATCAAACGAACAAGTTCTGTAGAAGGTCTTTTCCTTAACATCGAGCGCAGGTCATTTTTGATTTTGCATGAGAAAAGACGGTTGGACGGCGTGTCAAACACTACACCGGTGGGGGAAACACTTCGACTACGGCTGCGTTGATGTAGCTCAGCATTAAAGCACTCAAACCCCTTCATACTCGCAGGCACCTGCGCTCACGGAATTTGCCTACTCACATCCCTTCAATCCCTGCAGTATTCCCCACCTTCTGAACTGTATATATCTGACGAGATCTAAAAATGTAAAGACATCCCAAACTGCATCAAAGTGAAGGTTTTAAAGGCCCCTGCTCCCGATACCGTCAGCCTGTGGCAACGGAAAATCCGGCGCATATCCAGCCCACCATCACGATCAAAGTCATCTAAAGATTGTTTGCTCGCGTGTCACTCATACTTGGACCGGTTGAAATCGATAAAAGGGGGTGGGGGGGGGGGGGGGGGGGGCCTGGAAGTATTAAGAACGCGCCGCACGCAAGCTGTGTGCTCGGAGTGTTTGTCTGCCTGACTGCAAAGGCCTCTGGGATGGCGTTCATTGAGCTTCTGGGGATTGCGCTCGAGCCGGCGTCATCGGGGCTTGCGATCGTTCACGGCGGTGCTGGGAGGGGGAAGCTTAAGGAAATGGGCACGGAATTGTTTTTATTTACTCGCTTCCGTTTTTTTTGGCTTTTTCCCATCGATGGGCGACCCTCGTTTCGCCTCGTCGACCCGTGCGAGCTCTTGCGAAGGTTCTCCAATTCCCGTATTTGTCGATGGTTCGTGGGCTAATGGATGCACTCGTTGACGAGAGGTCGATGTTGTCTTTCAAGTTCGTCTTCAGTTTTTAGGATTTAAAGTGCACTTCAGATGTGCTCACAGGCATCTATACTTCGGACTTTTTAACCAGTAATGCAGACGTGCAAACATGAAAGGCCCAGGATCCGACCATACTTGTTTTTAGAAGGGGAACAGCTCCTCGCTCTCCTCTGACTGAACTCCAGACCTTGCTGAAATCGGGCCTTTCCGCCATCTTAACCAAAACACATTATCCATCCACCTTCATCGAGGCTGGATTGTCTCACGATGACAAATGTTTTTGAATGGGGGTCATTTGGCTGTTTATTGTCCTGATGCGTCATTGCTATACCAACTCAGACAGAGAAACGAAGCAAAATGGAACCAAGGTTGTGTCTCTACGGTTAAATTACTTATCGGTAGCAATCCATTATCTCTGCAAACTCAGATGCCTGAATAATTAATCATCCCATCACTCGTTTGTTTAACCCAAATGTATAACATTTATCCTTCTCTTTGTCTTCTAATGAAATCTTCTCTTTAATTTGGAAAAGATTCTTCCGCTGTTGGTTCCTGGTTGGTTAGTCCTAAATGAATTTCAATAGGGCTAATGCATAATAAATTGCATTTATACGGTACTTTTAAATACAAGGTCGGACACACCTTGAAACATGCACCTGGAATATTAGTGAGCCATTTTGTTTCCAAGGAGTTTACTCTCGACTATTCTGATACTACTCACTGTACAGCAGATGTTCATTTCCTTCAGTTCATTTTCAAAGCTTCAAGCAAGTACACAAACACGGCCATTTTCTTTTATTTTGCTTGCTTTTATTTTCTTAACTTGCGTGTCATGGCACACAGTAATGCTTTACTTGAAGGGTGTCTTCATGTTCATATAGTATAGCACCTTTATGCAAAACTCACTGCACCTTTGTTATTTTTGTTAATATTTATGTTAAATTCATATCAACCTTCATGACATTCATTCAACATGTGGTAATGGTTCCTTAAAAACCGAAATTGTAGTGATATGGTTCAGATTATAAAAATACATCGTTCCTGGTTATTTGAACGGCCTTCTGTAGTTGAGGAAAACCTTCAAAATCCTTCAAAATTGACCATGACAGTCTTCATCCATCACTTTCTCGTTCGAAATACATTAAAGTAACTACCATTGGCATTCTTATAGATACGAGTTCTGAGTTACTCTACTGGATGAAGAGGATAAAATCGGATGAAATCACGTTTTAAAAACGTGACAAAGCGGCATCATTGTTTTAATGACGCCGCTTTGTTTGTTGTCTAGAAATCCGCTTTATAATCTTCGGGCCCTGAGATGGCTTGGCCAAGAAGCGTATAAAGCCAGCCGATTTCTTATTTTGTCTGCGGACAACCAAATCGATCGCTGTCTCCCCGACACCTGCTGCCCTCCCTCGTGCCCGGAGGAGACATCCTCTCCGCTGTCCATTCCACTCGCCAATCAAACTATTTAGGCCGACCTATTTCAGGGAAGAATTATGCTGGAGGTGGACAAGCGCCCCTCAGTGTCTTGGGGGGGGGGGGGGAAGTAAAGAGGAAGACCAAGAGACGAAGAAGAAAAGAAAAAAGAAAAAAAAACGTTTTCTCGAGATCTTGACACGTTTAATTGAGATTTCATGCCCTATTTTCTCCCAGATCCAAACCCTCGCTCCTTTCTACAGCAAGCCCGATTTCCCTCAGGATCAACATGAAAGAAATTGTTTTCAGGGTTTATTTGTTTCTTGCAGCTTTAAGGACTTTTTTTTTTGAACACACGGAACAGCTTTTCAATAAGAGAGTGCCTCTTTTATTCAGCAGACAAAGTGACGACAGTTGCTTTGGTTTTGTCTGAAAGGTAATGAAAAATGAATCCCAATCAACTATTAATGAAACGCTCTGAGAAAGCGATGGCACCGCTTCTTCTCTTACAATGATTAATTATCTGGAACACACAGATTTGTCAAGGTGATCACAAGTTGCTTGTTGAAAAACTGTTCGGTATTCTCATATCTGAATATCTGAGCCCTTTGTCTAATACCGATAGCTGTCTATTTTCAGTAGGGCAGATTAGAACTTCATGCAGACAAACAGACAACTGTAATATACGATGGAATCAATTGTGACCTTAAAGTTAAGCGAACCAAATTTGGCGTCTTCCTTCTCACCGGAAGAAACTCACCGAAGAACCACTGTGACATTTACTTTAAACGTGTCAAAAAGGGAATAAAGCACTTGTAATAATTTTGAGAACGGTACGATCGTGTACCTTGGAGATTGAGCGTATTTATAGTCGGAAACAGACAGTAACTCAACTTTCTTTTGCAGGCCAATCGACGCGGGTTAAGTCCCTTATGCTCTCATTATGACGTCATCGGAGCTTCCATTAAAAACGCTGTTACGGCCGCGGTGGGAGTTCGATTTCCCAGCAGGCCCCCTGCTTGCCTGCGCGCCGGTCGGTGACATCATGCCCCATCAACGTGGCCAGGGGAGTTCTACGGAGAGGCGGTGATCTCAGAGGTCGATTGGTGTCTCGTGTGTCCAGGCTTAGCTGCGGTGAGATGTATTACCGACAAAAAATGACATCAGAGGAGATGAAGCCGGAATTAAAAGGGTTAGAGATCAGGCAGCTGCTCTCGACTGACGCTGACCGTGTGTTGGGGGGGGTTGAACTGTCATGAAGGCGGGTTTGCAGGCCTAATTCCTCCAGGGTGAAAGAAGTGGAGCTCCAGCCATAATGCACCCAAACCAGAACTCCGTTGTTTTGTATACGTGATAGAAGGGGAGAAGAAAAAACAAACACGTTCTGATTTCGCTTTCCTCCTTCCTTTGACATGTATTCTGTGATTGCCTAAAAGCATTTACAGGCCTATGTTCTCTTAATGTGAAAAATACATTCAGTGTTTCCTCTCAAGAATGATAGGGAAGGTATTTAGTAACAGTGTGTATAATAACATGCTTTGGTCGACTCTGTGTCACAATATTCTCTCCTGTAAGTCTCATCTGACCGTTTGTCTGTATCTTACTTCAGTTTTCCCCCACAGGCCTTTTACCTGATAATAGCACTTAACGCTCAATCTTCGCGGGCAGCCCAGAAGCATGGCTTTAAAAGCGACCCTGTTACAGCAATTATGCTCGTTATCTATTTTCAGCTATGTAAGTAAGAAGAACATGTCGACATATTTCATCCGGGTCCCGGCGGAGTGCATTGTAATCACCTGGGTACGACGCAGAGGTCGTTGACACCGATGGGGCCTCCAAGGCAAGCGGTGCTAATGTCTCAAAGGTACGCGGATTGACATCTTAACCTCCTTCGCCGGTCCGCGGGACGCGCACGAAGGAAATGCTTTGGGGGGGAGGAGTCAGGAGGGGTGGGGCAGGGGGAGAAAAGGTTAGCACCCCTCCGTGGCCTTGCCGTTTTTTTCGACCAAGGGCGGGCTTCGATGGGCTGGGAAGGTCAGGGGAGCTCGACCCACCCCCCCCCCCACCCCCACCCCCCACCCCTGACATTTAACGGCGGTGGGCGGGACCCGTTTCGGAAGAGCGATGCCGATCGCGGCGAAGAAGAGACTGGAGGAGAGCGGCGCGGCCTCCTGCGCTCGCTTCTCCGTATCGCTCAGATGGATTGAGATAACGACCCTGGCATTGAACGGATCTTTCTCCTGGGAGGATATGCAAGTACTATGTACAGTATTTTGTGTCCTTGAAAATACGAATATGCGGCGACCCCAAGGAGTACTGTGTGGTTTGGATGTCTGTGCTTGGCTCTCCATTAGTATAATATTGTCTTACAGTAAAGAGGCCCTCGATGGCTCCTTTTAGTCGACAGGCTAGAAGTACAGTGTGGCATAATGGTTTCTCGAGCCTATAGCTGCGTTGCTGGGGTTGCAATTACTTTCAAAACAGGAAGCGGTTGTTCGTAAGGGCACAATAAATGCTTGAAGGAAAATTCCCATATTTTCATAATTCCCTCAAATGAGTTTTATTTCGTTCAGAAGGGAACATGTACTGCTCTAACACTTTACGAAATTACGTCTTGATATGTGATACAAACTGCATTCTAGTTCTGCAGACTTTCTATCAACTTAATGACTCAAATGTTTGCACTGTTTTGGTTGTGAATACACATTTTACATGGACTATTTTGGCCAGGAATGGTTTATTCCAGAACAAGGGTGTGGTCAGAAAATACAGCCGTTTTTTGAGGGAAGGGGGGTTGATGTAGAGGCAATGATGTGAGAGGGAAATGGAGGTCCCAAAGTCCCAAGATGCACTTCTTCTGGGAATACAACGGTACTTAGGAATGACTACTTGACCTGACGTTAGTTTCTCCCAAGACCAGTGACTCTTCTTGAGGGACTTGTTGCTCTTGTTGCCCAGTTCTAACCCGATTTACAATTTTTATACTCGCTGTGAGGTATATTATTATTATTATTTGTAAAGCTCTCTCTTGGAAAGTCGCTTTGGTTGAATGTAAATGTAGGCTGGGGAGGGGTGAGAGAGGTGGAGGTTGTGGAGGTTGTGGTTGAGGTTGTGTGAGAGAAGGCGGGGGCTGCGGTTGGGGATGGTGGAACAGCAGAACCAGTGGAGGGCGTTTTTTAAGTTTCTTAAAGACACTGGATGATCGAAGAAATATATATTTGGGTGGGCTGGTACTGGGCATTACACTCCGTCACAGCAGGTGGCGGTGTGTGCACCTTCCAACTGAATGTGATCTATCAAAACCAATGAAGAAGAAGTGATTGTTTGTCAATTTGACAGGTGGTTCTGATCACCTGGCATGGACAAGGTTGTAGCAGGCCATACCGAGTTTAATGTTTGTTTTTTTTGGGGTTGTTTCAGGTTGTTGGTTGGTTGCAAAGCAAGAAACCGTAAAAGACAATCATGCCAAATTCCCATCTTTCTGTGTTGATCCACTTTGTGGCTACCAACATGGTAGTCACTTCGGTTGACTAGGAAGAGCTTTGCTTAACAGAAATGTTTCGTGGGAGCCTGGGGTTCAGAGAAAACCAGTCTGGTAAGCCATCGTTTTTTTGACATCCTCGTACTATTTTGTTTTCCAGACTTGAAGCCATGTGGGCCTTGAAAATATCAAGGGGGGGATTTGAAGATAGCATAGAGGTTGTTCTACACAGGAAGAAGCATCGCTGTTGTAGGTAGAGGAAATATTTGGGACAACCGTATCTAGTTTTCAACTATTTTACTCTGTCGTTGAACCGGCTGGCAGGATAAGGTGATGATGAGAGCGACCCATCTGGAAAGAAAAGGCCCATCTGACCCAGAGCTTGAACAGAGAGTCTGTAACATCCTGAGAGCTTGTATGATACCCCCTTGCACACTAACCTTTCATGGCGTTAAACCGTGGCCCTCCCATTGTGCCCGATGACGTGAATCGTCTTTCTTTATTTCCATCTCCGGCTCTCGCTGGTCAGTGAAGTAGGAGGGGGCCGAGATGGTCCCTAGTCGCGGTAACGGGCAGCCGTTGAGGTCAGGAGATGATGAGAGATAATTGCAAGGATATTTCCAAGCAAAACTTTCACCCCTGCCCCATTTCTTTGCGTGAACCCATTAGCCATGCTCATTGTAGATGCTATCGCAGGTTGCTTGGCACTTTCTAAATTCATATGCTCCGCTTTGTGTGAGAATTTGATCTTTTCTGGCCTTTAGGGAGCTGCCATCATGTTTCATTATCGGCATAGTTCGTTTGAGAATCAGACTAGCTCAAAGAGGCTGAAACTGAGTGTGATATTATACACAGTTGAGACCTTTCAAAGTCAGCCACAGTGAGAGGTGGCATTTGCAACAAACTGCTGTCATTAAGTCAAACTTGACTGCATCCCCATTGAAAGATTTAGTGGTGTGGCAAATTGAGACTAGGCTATTTGCTGTTGTTGACACACCCCTTTCCAGTCTGTACTTCGAATGGAAAACAAAAGAGACAATTATGCATTTTAGGACATCCATTGAACTGGCTCTACATTGACTTGCATGCTATCTTAATGTACGGAGCCAAAATGAACCAGACTTTTGTTAGTGTATTTCGATTCTTATGAGATTGATGAAATAATTAGAATCTAAAACTCGTACTTTCGCGTTACTGTTGAATACAAATTACAAACGTCGCACAGCATACATTTAGGAGATTTGTTCTCAGTAATATTGGTTGTGTTGAATTATTCTGGGCGTGTTAACTTTACAGCCTATGCAAGTCACAGAACCGAGTCAACTGTTGCAACACCCTCCGCGTGGGCTTATACACTCGTCAAGCTGCAAGGCTTTCACAAAGTTAGTTTCGTCATTTCATTTAGTGTATAGGCTACCAGTTTATCGGTGTCTTGTACCGTTTCGCCCTCGGAAAATGTGTGCACGGTCATCTGAATAGACCGGTAAGTTAAGGCACTGATGAAATATAAATATTTTGGCGTAAACTATGGCATTAAACGTTCTAATAATGCGCGGGAAGCATGTTGAGCGGACCCCGCCAGCGCACGTGAAGCTTCTTCGCTGACCATGGTGCTGAAAAGAGGCACCGCTCCACAAACACGTCTTTGGCTTGGAGATTTGGTGGTGCGGTGCACGTGGAAATAGAGAAAAGCACGCCTTCATTGCACTGTAATAGGGTATACAAATAAATAGCATTTAAACTGAATTATGACCCATAGCTGAATGCATGTAGGCTATTTGGTCAAACGTGGCATTTTACAGGTTGGACTTATGTCAACTGTCCTGATGTCAAATGTGTGTTGATATGGTCTTCTTAGACACATTTTTTTTACCGGTCAAACTGAACTGATAAATAAAAATAGCCTATACCATTAGATGTTGTTCTTGGTTAAAATCGAAAGATGTAAGGCAACTTGTGTAAATCTGTTTGATTACAAAACGATTACAGATTCTGGTAATTCTCGCGCTGAAAACCCACTGGCATTGGATGGCCAGTTATGTTCGATTTCAAATTCCATATTTAGGAAGAAAAAAACGCTTGAACGTTTTGAATGACATGCAAAGGGACGAATGGCATCTTTGGTGTGTTAGGTGGTTGAACCCAAGGACGACCATGTATAGCCAATTATATTGAGGCACCACTTCTGCATCACTGTGGATGAGGGTATACCTCCGCGTGCATGGCGTTCGTGTGTACGTTGAATGGATGAAACGGCGGAGAGGTATACGATGGCTGTGATGCGGCCCTATATATGTGCCGGCAGGACTATCTTCCTTTAAAGACAGACCTTCTCCTTTCCTCGCTTTTCACTTAGTGATGTCGCGTATTTGTGTGGTGAACCTGTAAAGAGCCAGACAGGCAGAAGCCGACTTTTTTAATTATTTGATTCCTTTTATTATCCTCAGTTCTTTTTCCTTTTCATTTGAGGGCGTTCGCTCAAAGGGACCCCAATTCTGTATTCTGTTTGAATAAATATTTGATTTCATCCTTTTACCTTGTTTATGTGTTGATTTTTATGTTTCTAAGTTTGAGCTCAGAGAAAAAGGCGGAATTCATATTTTTAGGCTATTGCCAGGTCCTTTCTGATTCCCTGTTTTCCAAGAGATTGTTTGCCAGAGGACGTCCGTAACTTTTATTTATAGACACGGTAAGATGTTTTACATATTCGCTCATTCATGTATTTCATTTGAAAAAAGGCTATTTCCTTCATCCTAACCCTCAAATCCAGCATATTAGACCATATTCTGGTGTCACCCAAGACCATAATGCATCGTCAGCGAAGGACGCCTAAATCGATGTGATCGTTTCAATTTCATTTGCTTTCGCCACATGTCAAATGCAATAATACGGAATTGTAATGTGTATTTTGCGTAACCAATCTCCTAATGCACAATGTGAGGGTACAGTCATTGCATTCCAGTCTCAGCGTAGCCATCTACACGTTGCGTGCCGGGAGAGAGGTAGCCTACTGCTAAGCTTGCCTCAGTAGCCTATGTACTGTATACTTTTGTCATTTTAATCATGGTTCGTAAATATTATTGGCTATAAGTAGGTTTCAAATGTTGAGTTTAAACGCTCACCGAGATTCGCGTTGGTTTGACCGTTAGATTCCTCATAGAAACAAGACTTTGATTTACTATTGAGGAATGAGCTTTGTAAGGTGCAGGCAAGTGATTTCAGAAAAAAATTGAGTATAGTTGAGCTCAACAATAGTCCATTCTGATGCTTGGTCCGTGCTCTCCAATATAGCCTACTGGTGTGGTCATTGGTCCCATATTCACCTCTGGATTTAAGGCATGCACTCCCTTTTTCAAAAAGGCCTATGTGTTTCAACTGTATTGCGCAATTCGAGGTGTGCGTTTCTATAACCGTACTGCCTAATGTTTGATTGAAACAGGCCTTTCCTGTTAAACAGTATTTGTACTGTTGAACATCGTTATCTTTGGCGTATCCTATGGGCCTACCATTAAAACTAACACTTGATAGGGAAGTCTAGGCAATATATCCTTAAAACGTATCCTGCCGCCCTATACAATATGCGATCAACGTCAAATTTGAAGTTGAGGTTGATTTTAAGGCGGATGGTCGAATACACACGTCAACTAAAAGCCACATTCCGGCTTCCAGTGACCAAAACAACAAATCAAATCAACATTTATTTGTATAGCCCTTTTTAGAAGCAATGTCACAAAGGGCTTCACATATGCCCATAGAACTGCCCCTCAACCAACCTAAAGTGACTAATTCAATGCCTGTGGCAATGACGGTGAAATCACTGCCACAGCACCTTTTCAGCGCGTCCATGTGCACAAAGAAACACACTTGGATCAAATTCCGCGTCTCCAAAGACATCACGAGCAAAACTCCAAACCGGCCAACTTCTCTCGCGAGAAACGCAAACGTCGTGCCGCGTTGCACTTCGACCGTGATTTACGTTGATTCATTTGACATTTATTCATTTAGGAGACGCTTTTATCCAAAACGACTTCCAAGAGAGAGCTTTACAAAAAGCATCTGTCACTGAGCGTTGCAAGACCCCAAACATAGCGGGCTTATAGATTATGAAACATACATCATGAGAACCAAAAAGT